>JAEIGP010000738.1:0-5000 GCA_018904095.1 Zaprionus ghesquierei
AAAACAAAAAAAAAAATCAGGAAAAGTGAAAGGAGGGAAAGTGTGGATGAGGAGGAGAAAGAAGGAAAAGCTAGAGGAAGGATGCAATGATTAAAAAAAAGTGAAAACCAAAAAATAAGGAGGAAGGAATGCGAGCGAGGACGAGGATGGTGAGGAGGGGATGTGTTTAATGATAGGAACCACAAAAAAAAAAAAAAAAAAAAATAGGAAGAAAGGAGGGGAAAGAGGGAAAAGATGAAGAGGAGGAAGGAAAATAAGAAAAAAAAAAAGGAAGGTGAAGGTGAAAGGAGTGGAGGAGAAAGAAGGGAAAAGAAGGAGGAAGGAACCCCCACAAAAAAATAAAAAAGGGAAGGTGAAAGGGGAAAAGGGGGGGGGGAAGGAGGAAGGAACCAAAAAAAAAAAAAAAAAAAAAGGGAAGGTGAAAGGGGAAAAGGAGGAGAGAGAAAGGAAAAGAAGGAGGAAGAAAGGAAAAAAAAAAAAAAAAGGAAGGTGAAAGGGGAAAAGGAGGAGAGGAGGAGAAAGAAGGGAAAAGAGAGGAGGAAAAAAAAAAAAAAAAAAAAGGAAGGTGAAAGGAAAGGAAAGAGGAGGAGAAAGAAGGGAAAAGAAGAAAAAGCGAAAAAAAAAAGGAAGGTGAAAGGGGAAAGGAGGAGAGGAGGAGAAAGAAGGGGAAAAGGAAGGAAAAAAAAAAAAAAAAAAAAAAAAGGGAAGGTGAAAGGGGAAGAGGGAGGAGAGAAAGAAGGGAAAAGAAGGAGGAAGGAAACAAAAAAAAAAAAAAGAAGGGAAGGTGAAAGGGGAAGAGAAGGAGAGGAGGAGAAAGAAGGGAAAAGAAGGAGGAAGGAAACAAAAAAAAAAAGAAGGGAAGGTGAAAGGGGAAAGAGGAGGAAGGAGAAAGAAAGGGAAAAGAAGGAGGGAAACCAAAAAAAAAAAAAAAAAAAAAGGGAAAGGTGAAAGGAGGAGGAGAGGAGGAGAAAGAAGGGAAAAGAAGGAGGAAGGAAAAAAAAAAAAAAAAGGTGAAGGTGAAAGGGGAAGAGGAGGAGAGGAGGAGAAAGAAGGGAAAAGAAGGAGGAAACAAAAAAAAAAAAAGGGAAGGGAAGGGGAAGGGGAAAGGAGGAGAAAGAAGGGAAAAGAAGGAGGAAGGAAACCAAAAAAAAAAAAAAAAAAAGGTGAAAGGGGAAAAGGAGGAGAAAGAAGGGAAAAGAAGGAGGAAGAGGAACAAAAAAAAAAGAAATGAAAGGGGAAGAGGAGGAGAGGAGGAGAAAAAAAAAAGAAGGGAAAAAAAAAAAAAGGTGAAAGGGGAAAGGAGGAGAGGAGGAGAAAGAAGGGAAAAGAAGGAGGAAGGAACCAAAAAAAAAAAAAAAAGAATGGAAGGTGAAAGGGGAAGAGGAGGAGAGGAGGAGAAAGAAGGGAAAAGAAGGAGGAAGGAAAAAAAAAAAAAAGGAGGGAAGGTGAAAGGGGAAAGGAGGAGAGGAGGAGAAAGAAGGGAAAAGAAGGAGGAAGGAACCCAAAAAAAAAAAAAAAGGTGAAAGGGGAAAAGGAGGAGAGGAGGAGAAAGAAGGGAAAAGAAGGAAGGAAGGAGGAAAAAAAACAAAAAAAAAAAAAAAAAGGAAGGTGAAAGGGAAAAGGAGGAGAGGAGGAGAAAGAAGGGAAAAGAAGGAGGAAGGAAAAAAAAAAAAAAAAGGAGGGAAGGTGAAAGGGGAAGAGGAGGAGAGGAGGAGAAAGAAGGAAAAGAAGGAAAGAAGGAAGGAAAAAAAAAAAAAAAAAAAAAGGGGAAAAGGAGAAGAGGAGGAGAAAAAGAAGGGAAAAAGGAGGAAGGAACCCAAAAAAAAAAAAAAAAAGGGAAGGTGAAAGGGAGGAGGAGAGGAGGAGAAAGAAGGGAAAAGAAGGAGGAAAAAAAAAAAAAAAAAAAAAAGGGAAGGTGAAAGGGGAAAAGGAGGAGAGGAGGAGAAAGAAGGGAAAAGAAGGAGGAAGGAAAAAAAAAAAAAAAAAAAAAAAAAGGGAAGGTGAAAGGGGAAAAGGAGGAGAGGAGGAGAAAGAAGGGAAAAGAGAGGGAAGGAACCAAAAAAAAAAAAAAAAAAAAGGGAAGGTGAAAGGGGAAAAGGAGGAGAGAGGAGAAAGAAAGAAGAAAAGAAGGAGGAAAAAAAAAAAAAAAAAAAGGAAGGTGAAAGGGGAAAAGGAGGAGAGGAGGAGAAAGAAGGGAAAAGAAGGAGGAAGGAAACAAAAAAAAAAAATCAGGGAAGGTGAAAGGGAAAAGGAGGAGGAGAGGAGGAGAAAGAAGGGAAAAGAAGGAGGAAGGAACAAAAAAAAAAAAAAAGGAAGGTGAAAGGGAAAAGGAGGAGAGGAGGAGAAAGAAGGGAAAAGAAGGAGGAAGGAAAAAAAAAAAAAAAAAAAAAGGTGAAAGGGGAAAGGAGGAGAGGAGGAGAAAGAAGGGAAAAGAAGGAGGAAGGAACCAAAAAAAAAAAAAAAAAAAAATGGGAAGGTGAAAGGGGAAGAGGAGGAGAAAGAAGGGAAAAGAAGGAGGAAGGAACCAAAAAAAAAAAAAAAAAAAGGTGAAAGGGGAAAAGGAGGAGAAGGAGGAAAGGAAAGGAAAGGAAATGAGGAAGGAAAAAAAAAAAAAAAAAAAAGGAAGGAAGGTGAAAGGAGGAGGAAAGAGAGGAGGAAAAGAAGGAGGAAGGAAAAAAAAAAAAAAGGGGGAAGGTGAAAGGAAGAAGAGAGAGGAGAAAGGAAAAGAAGGAAGGAAAAAAAAAGGGAAGGTGAAAGGGGAAAAGGAGGAGAGGAGGAGGAAGGAAAAAAAAGGAGGGAAGGTGAAAGGGGAAGAAGGAGGAGAGGAGGAGAAAGAAGGAAAAGAAGGAGGAAGGAAACAAAAAAAAAAAAAAAAAAAAGGGAAGGTGAAAGGGGAAGAGGAGGAGAGGAGGAGAAAGAAGGGAAAAGAAGGAGGAAGGAACCAAAAAAAAAAAAAAAAAAAAAAGGGAAGGTGAAAGGGGAAGAGGAGGAGAGGAGGAGAAAGAAGGGAAAAGAAGGAGGAAAGGAAAAAAAAAAAAAAGGGAAGGTGAAAGGGGAAGAGGAGGAGAAAGAAGGGAAAAGAAGGAGGAAGGAACCAAAAAAAAAAAAAAAAAAAAGGTGAAAGGGGAAGAGGAGGAGAGGAGGAGAAAGAAGGGAAAAGAAAGGAGGAAGGAACAAAAAAAAAAAAAAAAAGGGAAGGTGAAAGGGGAAAGGAGAAGAGGAGGAGAAAGAAGGGAAAAGAAGGAGAAAGGAAACAAAAAAAAAAAAAAAAACAGGGAAGGTGAAAGGGGAAAAGGAGGAGGAGGAGGAGAAAGAAGGGAAAAGAAGGAAGGAAAAAAAAAAAAAAAAAAAAAAAGGGAAGGTGAAAGGGGAAAGGAGGAAGAGGAGGAGAAAGAAGGGAAAAGAAGGAGGAAGGAACCAAAAAAAAAAAAAAAAAAAAAAAAAAAAAAGGTGGAAAAGAAGGAGGAAGGAAAAAAAAAAAAGGAAAAGGAAGGAAAGGAGAGGAAAAGAAGAAAAAAAAAAAAAAAAAAAAAAAAAAGGAGGGAAGGTGAAAGGGGAAGAGGAGGAGAGGAGGAGAAAGAAGGGAAAAGAAGGAGGAAGGAAAAAAAAAAAAAAAGAAGGGAAGGTGAAAGGGGAAAAGGAGGAGAGGAGGAGAAAGAAGGAAAAGAAGGAGGAAGGAAACCAAAAAAAAAAAAAAAAAGGGAAGGGAAGGGAAAAGGGAAGAGGAGGAGAAAGAAGGAAAAGAAGGAGGAAGGAACAAAAAAAAAAAAAAAAGGAAGGTGAAAGGGGAAGAGGAGGAGAGGAGGAGAAAGAAGGGAAAAGAAGGAGGAAGGAAAAAAAAAAAAAAAAAAAAAAGGGAAGGTGAAAGGAAAAGGAGAGAGGAGGAGAAAGAAGGAGGAAAAGAAGGAGGAAAAAAAAAAAAAAAAAAAAAAAAAAAAGGGAAGGTGAAAGGGGAAAAGGAGGAGAGGAGGAGAAAGAAGGGAAAAGAAGGAGGAAGGAAGCGAAAAAAAAAAAAAAAAAAAGGGAAGGTGAAAGGGGAAAAGGAGGGAGAGGAGGAGAAAGAAGGGAAAAGAAGGAGGAAGGAACAAAAAAAAAAAAAAAAAAAAAAAAGGGAAGGTGAAAGGGGAAGGAGAGGAGGAGAAAGAAGGGAAAAGAAGGAGGAAGGAACCAAAAAAAAAAAAAAAAAAAAATCAGGAAGGTGAAAGGGGAAAAGGAGGAGAGGAGGAGAAAGAAGGGAAAAGAAGAAGGAAGGAAAAAAAAAAAAAAAAAAAAAAAAAGGGAAGGTGAAAGGGGAAAAGGAGGAGAGGAGGAGAAAGAAGGGAAAAGAAGGAGGAAAAAAAAAAAAAAAAATCAGGGAAGGTGAAAGGGGAAAAGGAGGAGAGGAGGAGAAAGAAGGGA
Source organism: Zaprionus ghesquierei (assembly GCA_018904095.1). NCBI lineage: Eukaryota > Metazoa > Arthropoda > Insecta > Diptera > Drosophilidae > Zaprionus > Zaprionus ghesquierei. Next base: position 4,399 of record JAEIGP010000738.1, read on the forward strand.
AAAGAAGGAAGGAACCAAAAAAAAAAAAAAAAAAAAAAATAGGGTGAAAAAGGAAGGAAGAGGAGGAGAAAGAAAGGAAAAGAAGGAAAAGAAGGAGGAAAAAAAAAAAAAAAAAATAGGGAAGGTGAAAGGGGAAGAGGAGGAGAGGAGGAGAAAGAAGGGAAAAGAAGGAGGAAGGAACCAAAAAAAAAAAAAAAAAAAAAAGGGAAGGTGAAAGGGGAAGAGGAGGAGAGGAGGAGAAAGAAGGGAAAAGAAGGAGGAAGGAACCAAAAAAAAAAAAAAAAAAAAAAAATCAGGGAAGGTGAAAGGGGAAGAGGAGGAGAAAGAAGGGAAAAGAAAAGGAAAAAGAGGAACCAAAAAAAAAAAAAAAGGGAAAAAAAAAAAGGGAAAAGGAGAAAGAGGAGGAGAGAGAAGGAACAAAAAAAAAGGAAAGGGGAAGAGAAGAGGAGGGAGAAAAAGGAGGAGGAAAAAAAAAAGAAAAAAAAAAAAAAGGAAGGTGAAAGGGGAAAGGGGAAGAGGAGGAGAAAGAAGGGAAAAGAAGGAGGAAGGAAACAAAAAAAAAAAAAAAAGGGAAGGTGAAAGGGGAAAGAGGAGGAGAGGAG
>JAEIGP010000738.1:10000-20000 GCA_018904095.1 Zaprionus ghesquierei
AGGAAGGAACAAAAAAAAAAAAAAAAAGGTGAAAGGGGAAAAGGAGGAAAGGAGAAGAAGGAGAAAAGAAGGAAAAGAAGGAACAAAAAAAAAAAAAAAAAAAAAAGGGAAGGTGAAAGGGGAAGAGGAGGAGAGGAGGAGAAAGAAGGGAAAAGAAGGAGGAAGGAACCAAAAAAAAAAAAAAAGGGAAGGTGAAAGGGGAAAAGGAGGAGAGGAGGAGAAAGAAGGAAAAGAAGGAGGAAGGAACAAAAAAAAAAAAAAGGAAGGTGAAAGGGGAAGAGAGGAGGAGAAAGAAGAAGGAAAAGAAAGGAAAAGAACGAAAAAAAAAAAAAAAACAGGGAAGGTGAAAGGGGAAGAGGAGGAGAGGAGGAGAAAGAAGGGAAAAGAAGGAGGAAGGAAACCAAAAAAAAAAAAAAAAAAAAAAAGGGAAGGAAGGAGAAGGGGAAGAGGGGAAAAGGAGAAAGAAGGAAAAGAAGGAAGGAAAAAAAAAAAAAAAAAAAAAAAGGTGAAAGGGGAAGAGGAGGAGAGGAGGAGAAAGAAGGGAAAAGAAGGAGGAAGGAACAAAAAAAAAAAAAAAAGGGAAGGTGAAAGGGAAAGAGGAGGAGAGGAGGAGAAAGAAGGAAAAGAAGGAGGGAATGAAAAAAAAAAAAAAAAAAAAAAGGGAAGGTGAAAGGGGAAAAGGAAGAGAGGAGGAGAAAGAAGGGAAAAGAAGGAGGAAGGAACAAAAAAAAAAAAAAAAAAAAAGTGAAAGGAAAGAGGAGGAGAGGAGGAGAAAGAAGGAAAAGAAGGAGGAAGAAAAAAAAAAAAAAAAAAAGGAAGGTGAAAGGGAAAAAGGAGGAGGAGGAGGAGAAAGAAGGGAAAAGAAGGAGGAAGGAAAAAAAAAAAAAAAAAAAAAATAGGGAAGGTGAAAGGGGAAGAGGAGGGAGGAGGAGAAAGAAGGAAAAAGAAGGGGAAATGAAGGAAAAAAAAAAAAAAAGGGAAGGTGAAAGGGGAAAGAGGAGGAGAAAGAAGGGAAAAGAAGGAGAGAAGAAAAAAAAAAAAAAAAAAAAAAAAGGTGAAAGGGGAAAAGAGGAGGAGAGGAGGAGAAAGAAGGGAAAAAAAGAAGGAAAAAAAAAAAAAAAAAAAGGAAGGTGAAAGGGGAAAAGGAGGAGAGGAGGAGAAAGAAGGGAAAAGAAGGAGGAAGGAACCAAAAAAAAAAAAAAAAAAAGGTGAAAGGGGAAAAGGAGGAGAGGAGGAGAAAGAAGGGAAAAGAAGGAAGGAAAAAAAAAAAAAAAAAAAAAAGGAGGGAAGGTGAAAAGGAGGAAGAGGAGGAGAAAGAAGGGAAAAGAAGGAGGAAGGAAAAAAAAAAAAAAAAAGGTGAAAGGGAAAGGAAAGAGGAGGAGAAAGAAGGGAAAAGAAGGAGGAAGGAAAAAAAAAAAAAAAAAAAAAATGAGGGAAGGTGAAAGGGGAAGGAGGAGGAGAGGAGGAGAAAGAAGGGAAAAGAAGGAGGAAGGAACAAAAAAAAAAAAAAAAAGGGAAGGTGAAAGGGGAAAAGGAGGAGAGGAGGAGAAAGAAGGGAAAAGAAGGAATGAGGAAAGAAAAAAAAAAAAAAAAAAAAGGAAGGTGAAAGGGGAAGAGGAGGAGAGGAGGAGAAAGAAGGAAAAGAAGGAGGAAGGAACCAAAAAAAAAAAAAAAAAAAAAAAAGGTGAAAGGGGAAAAGGAGGAGAGGAGGAGAAAGAAGGGAAAAGAAGAAGGAAAAAAAAAAAAAAAAATCAGGAAGGAAAGGTGAAAGGAGGAGAGGAGGAGAAAGAAGCGGAAAAGAAGGAGGAAGAAAAAAAAAAAAAAAAAAAAGGTGAAGGGGAAGGAGGAAAAGAGGAGGAGAAAGAAGGAAAAGAAGGAGGAATGAAAAAAAAAAAAAAAAAAAAAAATCAGGGAAGGTGAAAGGGGAAGAGGAGGAGAGGAGGAGAAAGAAGGGAAAAGAAGGAGGAAGGAACCAAAAAAAAAAAAAAAAGGGAAGGTGAAAGGGGAAAAGGAGGAGAGGAGGAGAAAGAAGGGAAAAGAAGGAGGAAGGAAAAAAAAAAAAAAAAAAAAAAAAGGAAAGGAATGGAAGGAAAGGATGAGAGGAGGAGGAGAAGAAGGGAAAAGAAGGAGGAAAAAAAAAAAAAAAAAAAAAAAGGAAGGTGAAAGGGGAAGAGGAGGAGAGGAGGAGAAAGAAGGGAAAAGAAGGAGGAAGGAACAAAAAAAAAAAAAAAATCAGGGAAGGTGAAAGGGGAAAAGGAGGAGAGGAGGAGAAAGAAGGGAAAAGAAGGAGGAACCAAAAAAAAAAAAAAAAAAAAAAGGGAAGGTGAAAGGGGAAGAGGAGGAGAGGAGGAGAAAGAAGGGAAAAGAAGGAGGAAGGAACACAAAAAAAAAAAAAAAAAAGGTGGAAGGAAAGGGGAAGAGGAGAAAGAAGGGAAAAGAAGGAGGAAGGAACCAAAAAAAAAAAAAAAAAAAATCAGGGAAGGTGAAAGGGGAAAAGGAGGAGAGGAGGAGAAAGAAGGGAAAAGAAGGAGGAAGGAACCAAAAAAAAAAAAAAAGGGAAGGTGAAAGGGGAAAAGGAGGAGAGGAGGAGAAAGAAGGGAAAAGAAGGAGGAAGAAACCAAAAAAAAAAAAATCAGGAAGGTGAAAGGGGAAAGGAGGGAGGAGGAGAAAGAAGGGAAAAGAAGGAGGAAGGAACCAAAAAAAAAAAAAAAAGGGAAGGTGAAAGGGGAAAGGAAAGAGGAGGAGAAAGAAGGGAAAAGAAGGAGGAAGGAACCAAAAAAAAAAAAAAGGGAAAGGAGGAAGAGGAGGAGAAAAGGAAAAGAAGGGAAGGAAAAAAAATGAAAGGAAAAAAAAAAAAAAAAAGGGAAAAAAAAAGGAAAAAAAAGGAAGGAAAGGTGAAAAAGGAAAAGAGGAAAAAGGAGAAAGGAAAAAAAAAAAAAAAAAAAAAAAAAAAAAAAAGGGAAAAGGAGAGAGGAGGAGAAAGAAGGGAAAAGAAGGAGGAAGGAACCAAAAAAAAAAAAAAAAAAAAGAAGGTGAAAGGGGAGGAGGAGAGGAGGAGAAAGAAAGGAAAAGAAGGAGAAAAAAAAAAAAAAAAGGGAAGGTGAAAGGGGAAGAGGAGGAGAGGAAAAGAAAGAAGGGAAAAAAAAAAAAAAAAAAAAGGGAAGGTGAAAGGGGAAAAGGAGGAGAGGAGGAGAAAGAAGGGAAAAGAAGGAGGAAGGAAAAAAAAAAAAAAAAAAAAGGGAAGGTGAAAGGGGAAAAGGAGGAGAGGAGGAGAAAGAAGGAAAAGAAGGAGGAATGAAGGAAAAAAAAAAAAAAAAAAAAATCAGGGAAGGTGAAAGGAAGGAGGAGAGGAGGAGAAAGAAGGGAAAAGAAGGAGGAAGGAAAAAAAAAAAAAAAAAAAAAAGGTGAAAGGGGAAAAGGAGGAGAGGAGGAGAAAGAAGGGAAAAGAAGGAGGAAGGAACAAAAAAAAAAAAAAAAAAAAGGGAAGGTGAAGGTGAAAGGGGAAGAGGAGGAGAAAGAAGGGAAAAGAAGGAGGAAGGAAAAAAAAAAAAAAAGAAGGGAAGGTGAAAGGGGAAGAGGAGGAGAGGAGGAGAAAGAAGGAAAAGAAGGGAAAAGAAGGAAAAAAAAAAAAAAAGGAAGGTGAAGGGGAAAAGGAGGAAGAGAGGAGGAGAAAGAAGGAAAAGAAGGAGGAAGGAACCAAAAAAAAAAAAAAAAGGAAGGTGAAAGGGGAAAGGAGGAGAGGAGGAGAAAGAAGGGAAAAGAAGGAGGAAGGAACAAAAAAAAAAAAAAATCAGGGAAGGTGAAAGGGGAAAAGGAGGAGGAGAGGAGAAAGAAGGGAAAAGAAGGAGGAAGGAACCAAAAAAAAAAAAAAAAAAGAAAAGGAAGGAGAGGAGGAGAAAGAAGGAGAAAAGAAGGAAAAAAAAAAAAAAAAAAAAAAAGGGAAGGTGAAAGGGGAAGAGGAGGAGAGGAGGAGAAAGAAGGGAAAAGAAGGAAAAAAAAAAAAAAAAAAAAAAGGGAAGGTGAAAGGGGAAGAGGAGGAGAAGAGGAGGAGAAAGAAAGGAAAAGAAGGAGGAAGAAAAAAAAAAAAAAAAAAAAAGGGGAAAAGATGAGGAAAAGAAGGAGGAAGAAAAAAGAGGAGGGAGGAAGAAGGAAAGGAGAAGGAAGGAAAAAAAAAAAAAAAAAAAAAGGGAAGGTGAAAGGGGAAGAGGAGGAGAGGAGGAGAAAGAAGGGAAAAGAAGGAGGAAGGAAAAAAAAAAAAAAAAAAAAAAGGGGAAGGTGAAAGGGGAAAGGAGGGAGGAGAAAAAGAAGGAAAAGAAGGAGGAAGGAACCCAAAAAAAAAAAAAAAAAAAAAAGGAAGGTGAAAGGGGAAAAGGAGGAGGAAGGAGGAGAAAGGAAGGAAAAGAAGGAGGAAGGAACCAAAAAAAAAAAAAAAAAGGGAAGGTGAAAGGGGAAAAGGAGGAGAGGAGGAGAAAGAAGGGAAAAGAAGGAGGAAGGAAAAAAAAAAAAAAAAAAAAAAAAAAGGTGAAAGGGGAAAAGGAGGAGAGGAGGAGAAAGAAGGGAAAAGAATGAGGAAGGAAAAAAAAAAAAAAAAAAAAAAAAAAAAAAAAGGTGGAAAAAAGAAGGAGGAGAGGAGGAGAAAGAAGGAAAAAGAAGGAGGAAAAAAAAAAAAAAAAAAAAGGAAGGTGAAAGGGGAAAAGGAGAGGAGGAGAAAGAAGGGAAAAGAAGGAGGAAGGAAAAAAAAAAAAAAAAAAAAAAGGGAAGGTGAAAGGGGAAGAGGAGGAGAGGAGGAGAAAGAAGGAAAAGAAGGAGGAAGGAAAAAGGAAAAAAAAAAAAAAGAAAAAAAAAAAAGGAAAGGAGAGGAAGAGGAGGAGAAAGAAGGGAAAAAAAGGAGGAAGAAAAAAAAAAAAAAAAAAAGGAAGGTGAAAGGAAAAAAGAGGAGAGGAGGAGAAAGAAGGGAAAAGAAGGAGGAAGGAAAAAAAAAAAAAAAAAAAAAGGAGGAAGGTGAAAGGGGAAAAGGAGGAGAGGAGGAGAAAGAAGGGAAAAGAAGGAGGAAGGAACCAAAAAAAAAAAAGGAGGAAGGTGAAAGGGGAAGAGGAGGAGAGGAGGAGAAAGAAGGGAAAAGAAGGAGGAAGGAAAAAAAAAAAAAAAAAAAAAAAAAGGAAGGTGAAAGGGGAAAAGGGAGGAGAGGAGGAGAAAGAAGGGAAAAGAAGGAGGAAGGAAAAAAAAAAAAAAAAAAAAAAGGAGGGAAAAAAAAGAAGGAAGAGGAAGAGGAGGAAGGAGAAAGGGGAAAAGAAGGGAAAAGAAGGAAAAAAAAAAAAAAAAAAAAAGGAGGGAAGGTGAAAGGGGAAGAGGAGGAGAGGAGGAGAAAGAAGGGAAAAGAAGGAGGAAGGAACAAAAAAAAAAAAAAGGAAGGTGAAAGGGAAAGAGGAGGAGAAAGAAGGAAAAAGAAGGAGGAAGGAAAAAAAGGAGGGAAGGTGAAAAAAGGGAATGAGGGAGGAGAAAAAGGAAAAGAAGGAAAGGAAAAAAGAGGAGGAGAAAGAAGGGAAAAGAAGGGAGGAAGGAAAAAAAAAAAAAAAAAAAAAGGTGAAAGGAGGAAAGAGGAGGAGAAAGAAGGAGAAAAGAAGAAGGAAAAGAAGGAAAAAAAAAAAAAAAAAAAAAGGAAAGGTGAAAGGAGGAGAGGAGGAGAAGGAGGAGAAAGAAGGAAAGGAAGGGAAGGAAAAAAAAAAAAATCAGGAAGGTGAAAGGGGAAAAGGAGGAGAGGAGGAGAAAGAAGGGAAAAGAAGGAGAGAAAAAAAAAAAAAAAAAAAAAAAAAGGAGGGAAGGTGAAAGGGGGAAGAGGAGGAGAGGAGGAGAAAAAAGGAGGGAAAAGAAGGAGGAAGGAAAAAAAAAAAAAAAAGGAAGGTGAAAGGGGAAAAGGAGGAGAGGAGGAGAAAGAAGAGGAAAAGAAGGAGGAAGGAACCAAAAAAAAAAAAAAAAAAGGTGAAAAGGGAAAGATGAGGAGGAAGAGGAGGAGAAAGAAGGGAAAAGAAGGAGGAAGGAACAAAAAAAAAAAAAAAGGTGAAAGGAAAAGGTGAAAGGAGGAGAAGGAAGGAAAGAAGAAAGAAGGGAAAAAAAAAAAAAAAAAAAAAAGGAAAGGGAAAGGTGAAAAGGAAAGAGGAGGAGAAAGAAGGGAAAAGAAGGAGGAAGGAAAAAAAAAAAAAAAAAAAAAAATCAGGGAAGGTGAAAGGGGAAAAGGAGGAGAGGAGGAGAAAGAAGGGAAAGAAGGAGGAAGGGAAAAAAAAAAAAAAAAAAAAAGGTGAAAGGGGAAAAGGAGGAGGAGAGGAGGAGAAAGAAGGAAAAGAAGGAGGAAAAAAAAAAAAAAAAAAAAAAGGAAGGTGAAAGGGGAAAAGGAGGAGAGGAGGAGAAAGAAGGGAAAAGAAGGAGGAAGGAACCAAAAAAAAAAAAAAAAAGGGAAAAAGAAGAGGAGGAGAGGAAGGAAAGAAGAAAAAAAAAAAAAAAAAAAAAAAAAAGGGAAGGTGAAAGGGAAGAGGAGGAGAGGAGGAGAAAGAAGGGAAAAGAAGGAGGGAAGGAACCAAAAAAAAAAAAAAAAAAGGGAAGGTGAAAGGGGAAAAGGAGGAGAGGAGGAGAAAGAAGGGAAAAGAAGGAGGAAGGAACCAAAAAAAAAAAAAAAAAAAAAGAGGGAAGGTGAAAGGAGGAAGAGGAGGAGAGAGAAAGAAGGAAAAGAAGGAGGAAGGAACCAAAAAAAAAAAAAGGGAAGGTGAAAGGGGAAGAGGAGGAAAAGAAGGAAGGGAAAAGAAGGAAGGAAAAAAAAAAAAAAAAAAAAAATCAGGGAAGGTGAAAGGGGAAAAGGAGGAGAGGAGGAGAAAGAAGGGAAAAGAAGGAGGAAGGAACCAAAAAAAAAAAAAAAAGGAAGGTGAAAGGGGAAAGGAGGAGAGGAGAGAAGGGAGAAAGAAGGAAAAGAAGGAGGAAAAAACCAAAAAAAAAAAAAAAAAAAAAAAAGGTGAAAGGGGAAAAGGAGGAGAGGAGGAGAAAGAAGGGAAAAGAAGGAGGAAGGAACCAAAAAAAAAAAAAAGGTGAAGGGGAAGAGGAGGAGAAAGAAGGGAAAAGAAGGGAGAAAAAATAAAAAGGAAGGAAAAGAAGGAGGAAGGAAAAAGAAAAAAAAAAAAAAAAAAAGGAAGGGAAGGTGAAAGGGAAAAGGAGGAGAGGAGGAGAAAGAAGGGAAAAGAAGGAGGAAGGACAAAAAAAAAAAAAAAAAAAAGGAAGGTGAAAGGGGAAAAGGAGGAGAGGAGGAGAAAGAAGGGAAAAGAAGAAGGAAAAAAAAAAAAAAAAAAGGGAAAAAAAGGAGGAAAAGAAGGAAAGGAGGAGAAAGAAGGGAAAAGAAGGAGGAAAAAAAAAAGGAGAAAAAAAAAAAAAAAAAAAAAAAAAAAAAAAGAAGGGAAGGTGAAAGGGGAAGAGGAGGAGAAAGAAGGAAAAAGAAAGAGGAAGGAAAAAAAAAAAAAAAAAAGGGAAGGTGAAAGGGGAAAAGGAGGAGAGGAGGAGAAAGAAGGGAAAAGAAGGAGGAAGGAAAAAAAAAAAAAAAAAAAAAAAAAAGGAGGAAAAAAGGGGAAAAGGAAAAAAAAGGAGGGAAGGTGAAAGGAAAAGAAGGAGGAAGGAACCAAAAAAAAAAAAAAGGAAAAAAAAAAAGGAAGGTGAAAAGGAGAAGAGGAGGAGAAAGAAGGGAAAAGAAGGAGGAAGGAACCAAAAAAAAAAAAAAAAAAAAAGGAAGGGAAGGTGAAAGGGGAAAGGAGGAGGAGGAGGAGAAAGAAGGAAAAGAAGGAGGAAGGAAAAAAAAAAAAAAAAAAGGGAGGGAAGGTGAAAGGGGAAAAGGAGGAGAGGAGGAGAAAGAAGGAAAAAAAAAAAAAAAAAAAAAAATCAGGGAAGGTGAAAGGGAAAAGGAGGAGGAGAGGAGGAAAGAAGGGAAAAGAAGGAGGAAGGAACAAAAAAAAAAAAAAAAAAAAAGGAAGGTGAAAGGGGAAGAGGAGGAGAGGAGGAGAAAGAAGGGAAAAGAAGGAGGAAGGAACCAAAAAAAAAAAAAAAAAGGGAAGGGGAAAGGGGAAAAGGAGGAGAGGAGGAGAAAGAAGGGAAAAGAAGGAGGAAGGAAAAAAAAAAAAAAAAAAAAAAAAAAAGGTGAAAGGGGAAAAGGAGGAGAGGAGGAGAAAGAAGGGAAAAGAAGGAGGAAGGAACCAAAAAAAAAAAAAAAAAAAGAGGGAAGGTGAAAGGGGAAAAGGAGGAGAGGAGGAGAAAGAAGGGAAAAGAAAAAAAAGAAAGGAAAAAAAAAAAAAAAAAAAAAAAAAATCAGGGAAGGTGAAAGGGGAAAAGGAGGAGAGGAGGAGAAAGAAGGGAAAAGAAGGAGGAAGGAACAAAAAAAAAAAAAAAAAAAGGGAAGGTGAAAGGGGAAAAGGAGGAGAGGAGGAGAAAGAAGGGAAAAGAAGGAGGAAGGAACCAAAAAAAAAAAAAAAATAGGGAAGGTGAAAGGGGAAAAGGAGGAGAGGAGGAGAAAGAAGGGAAAAGAAGGAGGAAAAAAAAAAAAAAGGGAAGGTGAAAGGGGAAAGGAAAGGAGGAGAGGAGGAGAAAGAAGGAAAAGAAGGAAAAAAAAAAAAAAAAAAAAAAAAAAGGTGAAAGGGGAAAAGGAGGAGAGGAGGAGAAAGAAGGGAAAAGAAGGAGGAAGGAACAAAAAAAAAAAAAAGGAAGGTGAAAGGGGAAAAGGAGGAGAGGAGGAGAAAGAAAGGAAAAGAAGGAGGAAGGACCAACAAAAAAAAAAAAAAAAAAGGGGAAAAAAAGAAGAAAAAGGAGAAAAGAGATAGGGAAAAGAAGGAGGAGAAAGAAGGAAAAAAAAAAAAAATCAGGAAGGTGAAAGGGGAAAAGGAGGAGAGGGAATGAAGGGAAAAGAAGGAGGAAGAAAAAAAAAAAAAAAAAAAGCAGGAAGGTGAAAGGGGAAAAGGAGGAGAGGAGGAGAAGGAAGGGAGAAAGAAGGGAAGGAAAAAAAAAAAAAAAAAAATCAGGGAAGGTGAAAGGGGAAAAGGAGGGAGGAGGAGAAAGAAGGGAAAAGAAGGAGGAAGGAAAAAAAAAAAAAAAAAAAAAGGGAAGGTGAAAGGGGAAAAGGAGGAGAGGAGGAGAAAGAAGGGAAAAGAAGGAGGAAGGAACCAAAAAAAAAAAAAAAAAAGGTGAAAGGGAAGGAGGAGAAAGAAGAGGAAAGGAGGAGAAAGAAGGAAAAAAAAAAAAAAAAAAAAAAAAAAAAAGGGAAGGTGAAAGGGGAAAAGGAGGAGAGGAGGAGAAAGAAGGGAAAAGAAGGAGGAAGGAAACAAAAAAAAAAAAAAAGGTGAAAAGGAAGAGGGGAAGGGGAAGAAGGAGGAGGAAAGAAAAAAGGGAAAAAAGGAGGAAAGGAAGGAACAAAAAAAAAAAAAAAAAAAAAGGGAAGGGAAGGTGAAAAGGGAAAGAGGAGGAGAGGAGGAGAAGGAAGGAAAAGAAGGAGGAAAAAAAAAAAAAAAAAAAAAAAATGAAAGGGGAAGAGGAGGAGAGGAGGAGAAAGAAGGGAAAAGAAGGAGGAAGGAACCAAAAAAAAAAAAAAAAGGAAGGTGAAAGGGGGAAAAGGAGGAGAGGAGGAGAAAGAAGGGAAAAGAAGAAGGAGGAAGAAAAAAAAAAAAAAAAAAAAAGGGAAGGTGAAAGGGGAAAGAGGAGGAGAGGAGGAGAAAGAAGGGAAAAGAAGGAGGAAGGAAAAAAAAAAAAAAAAAAAAAAAAAGGGAAGGTGAAAGGGGAAGAGGAGGAGAGGAGGAGAAAGAAGGGAAAAGAAGGAGGAAGGAACCAAAAAAAAAAAAAAAAAAAAAAAAAGGGAAAAGGAGGAGGAGGAGAGGGAAAGAAAGAAAGGAAAAGAAGGGGAAAAAAAAAAAAAAAAAATCAGGGAAGGTGAAAGGGGGAAAGGAGGAGAGGAGGAGAAAGAAGGGAAAAGAAGGAGGAAGGAACA
>JAEIGP010000738.1:25000-27500 GCA_018904095.1 Zaprionus ghesquierei
CAAAAAAAAAAAAAAAAAAAAAAGGAAGGAAGGTGAAAGGGGAAAAGGAGGAGAGGAGGAGAAAGAAGGGAAAAGAAGGAGGAAGGAAAAAAAAAAAAAAAAAAAAAGGAAGGTGAAAGGGGAAAGGGAGGAGAGGAGGAGAAAGGAAGGGAAAAGAAGGAGGAAGGAACCAAAAAAAAAAAAAAAAAAAAAGGTGAAAGGGGAAAAGGAGGAAAGGAAGAAGGAAAAAAAAAAAAGGAAAAAAAAAAAAAAAAAAAAAAAAAAGGAGGAGAGGAGGTGAAAGAAGGGAAAAGAAGGAGGAAGGAAAAAAAAAAAAATCAGGGAAGGTGAAAAGGAGGGAGGAGGAGAAAGAAGGAGGAAAAGAAAAAAAAAAAAAAAAAATCAGGGAAGGTGAAAGGGAGAAAGGAGGAGAGGAGGAAAGAAGGAAGGAAAAGAAGGAGGAAGGAACCAAAAAAAAAAAAAAAAAAAGGGAAGGTGAAAGGGGAAAGGAGGAGAGAGGAGAAAGAAGGGAAAAGAAGGAGGAAGGAACCAAAAAAAAAAAAAAAGGGAAGGTGAAAGGGGAAAAAGGAGGAGAGAGGAGGAAAGGAAAAAAGAAAAAAAAGGAAAAAAAAAAAAAAAAAAATCTGGGAAGGTGAAAGGGGAAAAGGAGGAGAGGAGGAGAAAGAAGGGAAAAGAAGGAGGAAGGAACCAAAAAAAAAAAAAAAAAAAAAGGGAAGGGGAAAGGGGAAAGGGAGGAGAGGAGGAGAAAGAAGGAAAAAGAAGGAGGAAAAAAAAAAAAAAAAAAAAAATCAGGGAAGGTGAAAGGGGAAAAGGAGGAGAGGAGGAGAAAGAAGGAAAAAGAAGGAAAAAAAAAAAAAAAAAAAAAAAAAAGGGAAGGTGAAAGGGGAAAGGAGGAGAGGAGGAGAAAGAAGGAAAAGAAGGAGGAAGGAACCAAAAAAAAAAAAAAAAAAGGAAGGTGAAAGGGGAAAAGGAGGAGAGGAGGAGAAAGGAAGGGAAAAGAAGGAGGAAGGAAACAAAAAAAAAAAAAAAAAATCAGGGAAGGTGAAAGGGGAAAAGGAGGAGAGGAGGAGAAAGAAGGGAAAAGAAGGAGGAAGGAACCAAAAAAAAAAAAAAAGGTGAAAAAAAGGGGAAAGGAGGAGGAGAAGAAAGAAGGAAGGAAAAGGAAAAAAAAAAGGAAAAGAAGGAGGAGAAGGAAGGGAAAAAAAGGGAAAAAAAAAAAAAAAAAAAATCAGGGAAGGTGAAAGGGGAAAGGAAGAGGAGGAGAGGAGGAGAAAGAAGGGAAAAGAAGGAGGAAGGAACAAAAAAAAAAAAAAGGGAAGGTGAAAGGGGAAAAGGGAGGAGAGGAGGAGAAAGAAGGGAAAAGAAGGAGGAAGGAACCAAAAAAAAAAAAAAAAAAAAAAAAGGGGAAAAGGAGGAGAGGAGGAGAAAGAAGGGAAAAGAAGGAGGAAGGAAAAAAAAAAAAAAAAAAAAAAAGGGAAGGTGAAAGAGGAAGAGGAGGAGAGGAGGAGAAAGAAGGGAAAAGAAGGAGGAAGGAAACAAAAAAAAAAAAAAAAAAAAAATCAGGGAAGGTGAAAGGGAAAAGGAGGAGAGGAGAAAGAAGGAAAGGAAAAGAAGGAGGAAGGAAAAAAAAAAAAAATCAGGGAAGGTGAAAGGGGAAAAGGAGGAGAGGAGGAGAAAGAAGGGAAAAGAAGGAGGAAGGAAACCAAAAAAAAAAAAAAAAAAAAGGGGAAAGGTGAAAGAAAGAAGGAAAAGGAGGGAGGAGGAAAAAAGAAGGGAAAAGAAGGAGGAAGGAACCAAAAAAAAAAGTGAAAAAAAATCAGGAAGGAAAAAGGAGGAGAGGAGGAGAAAGAAGGGAGAAGAAGGAGAAAGAAAAAAAAAAAAAAAAAAAAAGGGAAGGTGAAAGGGGAAAAGGAGGAGAGGAGGAGAAAGAAGGGAAAAGAAGGAGGAAGGAAACAAAAAAAAAAAAAAAATCAGGGAAGGTGAAAGGGGAAAAGGAGGAGAGGAGGAGAAAGAAGGGAAAAGAAGGAGGAAGGAACCAAAAAAAAAAAAAAAAAAAAGGTGAAAGGGGAAAAGGAGGAGAGGAGGAGAAAGAAGGGAAAAGAAGGAGGAAGGAACCCAAAAAAAAAAAAAAAAAAAAAAGGAAGGTGAAAGGGGAAGAGGAGGAGAGGAGGAGAAAGAAGGGAAAAGAAGGAGGAAGGAAACCAAAAAAAAAAAAAAAAAAAGGTGAAAGGGGAAAAGGAGGAGAAAGAGGAGAAAGAAGGGAAAGGAAAAAAAAAAAAAAAAAAAAAAAAAAAGGGAAGGTGAAAGGGGAAAAGGAGGAGAGGAGAGAGAAAGAAGGGAAAAGAAGGAGGAAGGAACCAAAAAAAAAAAAAAAAAGGAAGGTGAAAGGAAGAAAGGAGGAGGAAGAGGAAGAAAGAAGGAAAAGAAAAAAAAAAAAAAAAAAAAAAAAAAATCAGGGAAGGTGAAAGGGGAAAAGGAGGAGAGGAGGAGAAAGAAAGGA
>JAEIGP010000738.1:32500-56451 GCA_018904095.1 Zaprionus ghesquierei
TAAAAAAAAAAGAAAAAGCTTAAGCGGCATGAACTGGGAATCGAACCACGTGGCCAAAATCCAAAATAAACTTGATCAGTGTGCAATAAGAACACATACTGTTACCAAATTTGGTAGTTCTAGCTCTTATAATAGCTGAGATCTAGATTTTCACACGGACAGACAGACGGACAGACAGACAGACGGACAGACGGACATGGCTATATCGACTCGGCTGTTGATCCTGAGCCAGAATATATATACTTTATGGGGTCGGAGGTGTCTCCTTCTGCCTGTTACATACATTTTCGGTTTGAACAAAGTTATAATACCTGTAGTTCTTTATTTATATGGTTTTTATTCAACAAGTAATAGAGCTTATACGAATTTCACATTTAATTATTAAGACTTATGACGAAATTATGTAGCTTTATGAACAACCGCTCTTGGCAACTTTTTCACTCGACCGCCTTTTTTTCTAGGTGCTATTTCTTAAAAGGTGCTATTTTTGTGCTTCTTGGCTCTGTATTATTTATCATTTGCTGAACTTGTCCTAAATTCTTATACCATAATCCTGGATTGTCATTACTTAACTTAGACAACATTGGAACTACAAGCTTGTGCATCCGTTCCACCTGACCATTTCCACGAGGTACACCGGTGGCAATGAGCAAATGCTGAATATTTTCATTTTCACAATATTCTTTAAAGGAATTCGAGGTAAATGCGGAACCTCTGTCCGAGACAATTCTGTAGGGGTTCCCAAAATTAACTGCTTGTTTTTTCAAGCACTCTATAACCTCATCAACACCTGTACTACGGGTTGGATACAACCAAACATATATCGAAAACCCATCTACCACGACTAAAATGTGATTATATCGCTTATTAGTTAGTTCCATTGGGCCAACATGGTCAATATGGTATGTAACAAACGGTACATTACCCTTATCAATTGCTGTCAAAAACCCTTCCTTTTTACCAGATTTCGCGTTTACTATTATGCAACGAACACAACTATCTACAACACGAGAAACTTTTCCTTTCAATTTTGGAATGTAATACGATTTTTCCACTAAATCTTGTGTTTTTGCTGCCGAGAAATGACCTTGGTTATGAGCAGAAGCAATTATCTCGTTTTCCATCTGACCAGGAACTACTATGAGTTCTTTATTTGGGTCTTTAAATAGTACCTGATTTTGAATATAAAAATCTTCATATGAATCTTTAGCGATTCTCACAAATTCTCTAACCCCTCTTATCCACTCATCTTGGAGCTGGGCCTCTCTCAATCGATGGATCAGGGTATCTGGTATAAAATAACAAGACACTCGACTCAAAGCATCAGCATGCTTTAACTTAGACCCTGAACGATGTTCTATCTTATAATCAAAATCTTGCAAATATAATGTCCAACGTGCTACTCTTAAAGGAACCTCTTTCTTTTTCATGGTCATCATGAACGCGTTACAATCAGTTACTATGGTAAAAGATATGCCAAGAACATACACGCGCCATTTCATTAAAGCTGCTATTATTGCTAAAACCTCTAGCTCATACGAACTGTAATTCTCCTCACATGGCTTAGTTTTCCGACTCATAAATTGTACAGGGTGAAACATATTATCCTCTTGATCTTTTGTAATAATACTGCCCCATACCCATACTTCGAAGCATCTGTGTGAATCTCTGTTCGCAACTTCGGGTTATACAGCTTTAATACTGGCTCACTAACTAAAGCTAATTTTAGTTCTTCAAATGCCTTCCGCTGAACTTCTGGGAATCCGAACTTAGCATCTTGCCTTAAAAGATCTGATAATGGCTTAGCAATAGCTGCATATCCATTTATGAATTTTCTAAAATAAGATGTTAACCCTAAAAAACGTTGTATACCCTTTTTATCTTTGGGTTCCGGAAATTCTGTAACGGCCTGTATCTTTTCTTTGCTTGGGGTTATGGTTCCATCTTGAACGATATATCCCAAAAAATTGACTCTCTGATGTAATATCTGGCATTTGCCCCAATTAATTCGTAGCCCATTCTGAGAAGATACTTCTAACACTTGCTTCAATTTTCTTATCCCCTCATCAACATCATTACTAGGCACAATAACATCATCCATGTAAAGTATTACAATTCCACTAGCGAGCAACTCTCGTAAAACAGACATTATAAACCTAGTAAAAACTGCAGGCGAATTCGAAATGCCAAACGGTACAAATAAAAATTCATACTGCCCACTTTGAGTCACGAACGAAGTGTATTTTCTTGAACCTACTTCTACGGGCACATGGAAAAACCCATTGGTCAAATCCAATGTTGTATATATCTTCGCATTCTGAAGTTTGTCTAATACATTGTCCATGTGTGCCATCGGAAAATTATCTCTTATAATTTTCTCATTTAATTTGCGATAGTCGCAGCATAGACGCTTTTTCCCATTTTTCTTAGCCACCAGGACTACGGGCGAAGCATACTCGGATGTACTTGGCTGTATTATACCTTCTTTTAACCATTCCCGCACCTGCTCATCTACAAAGTTTTGGTCACTAGACGACTGTCGCCTGGGATGCTGATAAACTGGGATGTCATCTTTCAAAACAATTTTCATCTCGACAGGGACATTTGTGTTACGGATTGGGCAATATTGTTCGATCATCTCCAATACCGTTTTAGCTTCAGGCCGACTAAGATGAGATAGATCTACCTTAGAAGTTGCTTTAAGCTCTTCCACACACATGCTTCGAAATTCATCATTCGCCTGACGATCAAATATCTTTGTATTCCTAATTTTACCTCCATCTTCAGTTTTCATCCTGATATTAAAGTGAGTACCACTTTTGGTAACCTTCATATCGACAGTGTCCAAAATTGTCCTTCCTAAAATAGCATCGAAACCTATATCCTGATCTTGAACAACATGAAACTCTATTTCCATTGAAATATCATCTATTAGAACGGATATAATAATACTTCCAAATGTTAAAATACGACTTTCTCCAATTCCCGTCAAACTCTTTTCTTTACCAGTTATTTCTGCTGCTCCTAGACTCACGAAAACTTGTCTGCGCATTAAGCACAAATCAGCGCCCGTGTCAACCAAACCTTTAAATATAATCTTTTTGTAAACAATCCTCTTCAATTCAAGACCTGATAGAGTAAATTCACTGCCTAATGACACTCCTATTTTATTCTCTTGAACTACATTAGCATTTGTTTCTTTCTTGACATCTGTTTTTGCTGCACATTGTGCTGCTCGGTGTCCTGCCTGACCACATTTAAAGCAAACAAAATCTGTTTTCTTACAGTCTTTCATTACGTGGGAACTATCGCCGCATTTGAAACATGTCCTGGATGATCCAGACTTAACCTGACCTTTGCCTTGATCTTTCTTTTGCTCCTGACGTTCCCCAGCTGATTGATTTGATTTGCCAGATCTAGCTTTCTGATATATCTCGATTTGATGTTTTAGTTCCTGTATATTTCTAGCCTGATATAACATTATCTTATTCCCTTTCGAATCAGGAATACCCTTTATGTAATAGTCAATTAAACTTGGCTCATCAATATTAACTGGCTTTGCGATTTCTTTCAGAGCATACAAATATTCAAATAATGATTCGTCTTTTCTCTGCTGACGCTGGTCCAATCTTCTATGAACCTCAGCTGATGACACTTTGACTGAAAACTCTTCCCTCAACTTAGCCTTCAAAACAGTCCAACTACGAATATTCGCCTCACTACGCACAAACAGTTTAGCCGCTCCTGAAAGCATCTGTTTCGAATAGATAAGCAGCTGCAAATCACTCCACTGGACAGTAGTTGAACAACTTTCTAACTCATCGATCCATTGTTCTACATCAGGACTTCCTATTCCAGAGAAACTAGATACGCTGCCTTCTACATCTTTGAGAGTGAACCATGACCTGCCATTGTCTACTCTTTGATCTTCAGCTAAATTTCGTCCTGTAACCACGGATTGAACTTCATCTGAATCGCTTTCCTCTTCATCCTGAATTCCAAAATGTGTAAGCAATCTATTTTGCAACTCTAGTTTCCTTCCACTTGTTGGTAGCGCCAACTCTGCTAACTTTAACCTCAAATCTGCTACGCGAAGTGTCAAGATCTCGTCAAGTTGCATTTTGAAATGGTTAGCAAACAATCAAATACGTAAAATTATACAACACAATACTACTGTTACTTAACGTAACCTTACACTAGTACTGCCTCTGTCGATGCTCGCACCAGCTTTGCCTCTGTAGTTTCACGCAACTGCGCTGTCTCTGCCGACGATCGTATCAAGCTTTGCCTCTGTCGACGTTCGCACCAAGTCCTGCCTCTGCTTACTCACACAGAAACACTGCTTCTGTCGACGCAAACAGCAACTCTGCCTCTGTCGACTGTACGCACCAGTTCTGCCTTGATTTAATGCACCAGTTCGGACTCTGCTGACGTTCGCTTCAAGCTCTGCCTCTGACGACGCACACCGCAGCTCTGCTTCTGTCGCTGCAAACAACAACAATGTCTCTGTAGACGTACTCTCCAGCTCTGCTTCTACCAACTTAAGCAGCAACTTTGCCTCTGTCGACGCACGCTCCAGCTCTGCTTCTACCAACTTAAGCAGCAACTTTGCCTCTGCCGACTCTCGAAACTTCTTCGAGAATTCTGTATTCTGTTGCTCGCGTTTGTTCCAGCGTCGATCATGCAACGGTTCTTTTTTACCGTTCACTGCTTGCTACCAAAACGAACTGCGTCATATGCACAAATTTTGTCTTTACACTTAAGCTCATCCCGGTTGAGCCCCCAATTTGTAGTTCTTTATTTATATGGTTTTTATTCAACAAGTAATAGAGCTTATACGAATTTCACATTTAATTATTAGGACTTATGACGAAATTATGTAGCTTTATGAACAACCGCTCTTGGCAACTTTTTCACTTGACCGCCTTTTTTTCTAGGCTTTTTTCTGCTCTTGTCTAGGGTTGCATTTTTTCAGGGCTCCAATATAAAAGTATCGAAAGATCTAATACTTATTACCACTACGAGTATTCTTGCTGGAACCAATTCCCACATACCCTTCTACTCTATGAGTAGCGGGTATAAAAAGAAAAAGCTTAAGCGGCATGAGCTGGGAATCGAACCACGGGCCTGTCGGTTCAGGAGTTCATCGCTTTTCCACTAAGCTATTGACGCTGTTATCCAACAACTGCAAAAATTTGCATTGTAAGGCATTCTAATTATTTCCTGTACAAATAAAGAATTTGCGCTGCCGGCAGCGCTGCTTACAGCTATGGAAAACGTTAAGCTGAATAACTTCTGTGTTTAATATCATATTGTTACCAAATTTTCAGAGATCATCTGGCTAGCTATAGTTATAATATAAACCGAAAATGAACAATATGGAATCAAAATTGCGCTTATAATCAATTTTTTTCGATTTACAGGGGCGGAAAGAGGCGTGGCCAAAATCCAAAATAAACTTGATCAGTGTGCAATAAGAACACATATTGGTTGTCCTAGCTCTTATAATAGCTGAGATCTAGATTTTCACACGGACAGACAGACGGACATGGCTATATCGACTCGGCTGTTGATCCTGAGCCAGAATATATATACTTTATGGGGTCGGAGGTGTGTCCTTCTGCCTGTTACATACATTTTCGGTTTGAACAAAGTTATAATACCCTTCTACTCTATGAGTAGCGGGTATAAAAAAACAAAAAAATCAGGGAAGGTGAAAGGGGAAAAGGAGGAGAGGAGGAGAAGTAAGGGAAAAGAAGGAGGAAGAAACCAAAAAAAAAAAAAAAAAAAAAAAAAAAAAAAAAGGGAAGGTGAAAGGGGAAAAGGAGGAGAGGAGGAGAAAGAAGGGAAAAGAAGGAGGAAGGAACCAAAAAAAAAAAAAATAAAATAAAATCAGGGAAGGTGAAAGGGGAAAAGGAGGAGAGGAGGAGAAAGAAGGGAAAAGAAGGAGGAAGGAACCACAAAAAAAAAAAAAAAAAAACAGGGAAGGTGAAAGGTGAAAAGGAGGAGAGGAGGAGAAAGAAGGGAAAAAATCAGGGAAGGGGAAAAGGAGGAGAGGAGGAGAAAGAAGGGAAAAGAAGGAGGAAGGAACAAAAAAAAAATCAGGGAAGGTGAAAGGGGAAAAGGAGGAGAAAGAAGGGAAAAGAAAGTGGAAGGAACCACAAAAAAAAAACCAGGGAAGGTGAAAGGTGAAAAGGTGAAAGGGGAAAAGGAGGAGAGGGGGAGAAAGAAGGGAAAAGAAGGAGGAAGAAACACCCCAAAAAAAGCAGGGAAGGTGAAAGGTGAAAAGGAGGAGAGGAGGAGAAAAAAGGGAAAAGAAGGAGGAAGGAACCAAAAAAAAAAAAAAAAAAAAAAAAAAAAAAGCCAGGAAGGTGAAAGGGGAAAGGAGGAGAGGAGGAGAAGGAAGGGAAAAGAAGGAGGAAGGAACCAAAAAAAAAAAAAAAAATCAGGGAAGGGGAAAAGGAGGAAAAAGAAGGGAAAAGAAGGAGGAAGGAACAAAAAAAAAAAATCAGGAAAGGTGAAAGGGGAAAAGGAGGAGAAAGAAGGGAAAAGAAGGAGGAAGGAACCAAAAAAAAAAAAAAAAAAAAAAAAAAAGGGGAAGGGGAAAGGGGAAAGGAGGAGAGGAGGAGAAAGAAGGGAAAAGAAAGGAGGAAGGAAAAAAAAAAAAAAAAAAAAAAAAAAAAAATAGGGATGGTGAAAGGGGAAGAGGAGGAGAGGAGGAGAAAGAAGGGAAAAGAAGGAGGAAGGAACCAAAAAAAAAAAAAAAAAAAATCAGGGAAGGTGAAAGGGGAAAAGGAGGAGAGGAGGAGAAGTAAGGGAAAAGAAGGAGGAAGGAACCAAAAAAAAAAAAAAAAAAGCAGGGAAGGTGAAAGGTGAAAAGGAGGAGAGGAGGAGAAAGAAGGGAAAAGAAGGAGGAAGGAACCAAAAAAAAAAAAAATCAGGGAAGGTGAAAGGGGAAAAGGAGGAGAGGAGGAGAAGGAAGGGAAAAGAAGGAGGAAGAAAACAAAAAAAAAAAAAAAAATAAATAAATAAATAAAGAAGGTGAAAGGGGAAGAGGAGGACAGGAGGAGAAAAAAGGGAAAAGAAGGAGGAAGGAACCAAAAAAAAAAAAAAAAAAATCAGGGAAGGTGAAAGGGGAAAAGGAGGATTTTTATTGCTTTTGTTACTTGCTTGATGTAATGCTATTTAGATATATGTATATGCTATGGATATATTACCATACATATATTTAGATACTTTTTTATTAATAAGTTATTTATTAATATATTTATAGACTAATGAATGTATTACTATTTAATTCTATCTGTTTCCACTTTCCTAGCATATTTTTGAATAGCATAATCCAATATTGCAATTAATTTTTTCTGAAGTTCTGTTTTAGCAAGAACCACATGCCAGCTAATAATTTTTAATCTGATTTAAATCCTTCCGATTGACATGTGACAAGTACCTCAATTGACAACCATAAAACGGGTTTGTTTAACGATAAATATAAATATATAAAAATAAAAATTAATCTTTGATTTTGCATGGCGATTTTTTTGTTGTTGTTGTACTTATCCCGCAATTGATTAATTTAATTACACACGATTTGCTCATGCATAAAATTATATAATTTGCGAAAAGAATTGACTAATTCCAGCCCCACAACGTGCTGTCAATATTGTTTCACTTGTTGTTGCTGTTAGTGTTGTTGTCCCTGGAATACGCATACAGTTATTGGTTGTACGTGAATCTGACATATCGGAGCCATTAGTTATTAATTAACAGACCGCATTTGTTTTAATTAATTCGCAATTCGTGTAATATCGCATAGGTATTTAATGTGCTGCAAACGTGAATACATTTGCTTTTCAGATTATAATCCAAATTATTTAATAATATCGCGATGTTCGTTTGTTGCTGCATGGAACTTTGATTAATTAACATTTCATTTCCACACTTGGAAATACAACGTACTGCATTTATTTAGTTTAAAATTTTGATTGTAGTGGATTTTTGTATGCATTAAAAATGCATCAATTAATTATTGTCAGACAGAAGGCAGCATAGTAAGCCAAAGCTCTTTTGTTTGCCTCAAATAATTTGCTCCATTTTGCACACGAGTTCCCCGTTTTGGGTTTGCTTAAGTAAATACCGTTTTAATAAAATTGCCAACAGAGAAAGAGAGAGAGAGAGAGAAGACAAACTTGCAGCTGGAATAACAGCAACAAAAGCAATAACAACAAGCATAACCCGGAGAAAATCTTAAACTCCAAAAAGTAACAAAACGAAGCTAAACTAAACTAAATGCAGACATAAATATTTTATGCTTAAAGTAAAAAACTTTTGCAATTTGACTGCTGCCGTTGCAGTTGCACTAGCCAAAAGCTGCATCCAGCTCGCACACTCACACACACACACTCGCACACAGTAAACATTGTGGCCTCGGCTCAGTTGTTGCTTGTGCCTTTTTGCGAGTTTGGCCAAAATCTAAACATAAGTTAGCATTTAACTTGGCGCAGGGCGCAAAAGCATAAAACACGCACAACAACACACACCACATGTAGGCACCCCAACACACACACTGTTCTTGCTCTGAATCCCGCTCAGTTCTACACACACTTTGGTGATCCACTTCCGCTGCGCACGAGATAAGAAATTTACCTGGGCTATTTGGATTCCGGAAGCCTCTCCTCGTCTGGAACCTACACAGGGGAGGGGGAGTGCAGGGTGCGGCTAGGGTAAGTTTGCACAGGTGAGGGGGTTTGCTTCTGCTGGAATTTGCAGCGTGTTGCAAGTCAATTAAAAGTTTTTTTCGCTCAGGTTTTCCAGGTTTCTCTTCGAATATCAAAAGTTAGGATCTATGAAAATGTTCACAAATTGATCACATATTCTAAATTGAAAATGTAATAAGATTACTTTGATGCTTTATAGTCAATATTAAGTGAGCTGAGGTACCCCTAATATATTAAATTAATATTGAAGCAATAAATGGCAAAATTAAAAAAAAAAATGAAATTATAAAATAAGTAAAAAATTTGAAAGTTCCAAACAATTAAAATTTGGGAACGAAATATAAGACTAATTAAAGTTTAAAAATTAACCTAAATAATTATACATTAAATTAACATTTGAATTAAATAATAAATATATAAAATTTAAACTTGAGTCCGACTTAATTATCAATTCCGTAGTATGTTATAAATATATATATAAATAAATAATTTCCATTGTTCTTAACTGGAAGTAACTTAATGTGGTCTCGTTGCTTCTACATGGCCTTGCTAATTAACTATATTTCTTATTCATCGCTAGTCAAATTTATATATTTTTCTTCACCACTCTCAAACAGCCCTCGCTCTCCCTGTTTTTCTAGCGCTCGCATACGCATAAAAAAATAAAATAAAGAGAGGGGGCGACGAGCCACGAGCTGGGGCAAGTTACGTGGCATTGAATAATTTATAGTCCGGCAACTAATTAAAATTGCATAAACACGTCTCGAATGAAATTTAATGAAAACATTTGATTTCATTGTTGCGGCTATGGGAGTACTTGCTAGTATTTCTAGTATTTTCCCTCAGCTCCAGTGCTCCAGTGCTGCGCCTCCGCTCCTCTACTTGCTCCTGTACTGCTCTCTGGCAAATTTTCGAGGTCCTGTCGCTTTGGCTTTTATTTCATTAAGATGCCGGAGACATGACCTTTTAATTTCGTTTAGCTAAATATTTGCTTTCTATTTCCAATTGGTTTCAGCTTGCCATGCTGACTGAATATTCATTCGATGACGATACCAGCGATGTATTTCATCTATTATTGTAAATGCCACACTCGAATTAATGCTTGTTTTGTGAAGTGTTTGGCGAGGTGGACTTAAAGTAATTTAATTTTATTGCAGAACGTATATTCTTAAAAATTTAATATTTTAAACAATATTTGATGTGTGTACGATTTTTTTTATAAATTAGAATTATTATTTAATTTATTTTTCTAGCTTCTAAAAACTCTATGCAATTCTTTTAAAAACCTATTAGACTAAGGTTTCTTTCTGGTTTTAAATTGACTCTTCTTTTCAAAGTTTTGCTATAAGCAATTCCGTATTACTTAAGTGTACATTTTTGTATTTAATAGTCATACTATATTTACTAAAACTTCTGCTATAATTTGGATTATTTATTCAAATCCAAAACTTATGCAAAGATAAAAATTTGCCGTACTTGCACAACTTATTTTTTCTCTCTCTCTGTCTCTCTGTCTCTCTCTCATACTCTCTTACACCTTCTCTAACTCCCTCTTTTTCTTTCTCTATCTCTCTTTCTGTGTCTCTCCCCCTCCTTCTTTCCATCTCCCTTTTCTAAGTTATTTTGGAACTAATCACATGCTAAACAAGCACGTTTCTGCACTCTCTCTTTTTGGCAGCTCAAACTATGAATAATAATCAAAGTGAAAGAGAAAAAGCGAGTTTCTTTGCGCCCTACCTCTCTGCATCTCTTTCTCTCTTTTGCTTTGCATAACTTTCGCTTACCTTCTCGCTTGCACGCGCTGCCAATCAATTTCAATGTCCGCAATTTGTCGGGTATTGTCATAAATTGCACTAATGCCTAAGCTCCAGGCAGGCGTCCCTCCCACTCTGACTTCCATCCCGTCCCTGACCTTACACCACCCACCCACCTTGCAGCGCTCCAGCTGGTGGTCACCTGTCAATTATTCTAACAAGACAAAACGCATTAATGGAGCTCATGGCCTCGGTTCGATTTCGGGGGCCCAGATAGATTTGTGCCCCGGCACATTGGAGTAAATTTATACAATGTGTCAGGCATTTGCTTTATCTACATGAAGTATGCGACGTTGTTCGCTCTCTACATTCATACATACATATATATACTATATACAATTATATGTATTTTGCTGTATTGGGCCAGGAAAACAAAAAGGGCGGCGATGTTGGAACGTGAAAATCCCCTTTGCGTTGAAATGGCTTAATGTCACTTTATTTCATGCGGTCTTGTCACGTCTGTCTGCGCTTTTTTTCAGCCAATTTTTTTGGTTTTTTTTGCCTTTTGGTTTTCGCAGAATTGTCGTGAGAGAGAGAGAGAGAGAGAGAGAGAGAGAGAGAGAGGGAGCTGGTCCTCTGGCACGTTGTCCATCAGTCAAATGTACTATATATCGATTTCTGTTTGTGCCACGCTCTTGGCATTAGTTTTTGCCAATCAACACGCCCCAAATAGCTTGTCAATTATTTGGCAATTTCATTGGCCCCGGGGACAATGGGATTTGTTGCGTTTCATTTAATATTTTCGGATTTGTTGTACGGGTTGGGATGGGGGTTATGCGGGGCGACGGGCCGGCGGGCCGGCGGGCCGGCGGGGTGTGTTACTTAAATCAACAGCTTAGAGCAGCTGTTATAAATAAAGATTTTCGCCGATGCTTTTAATTTATTTAAAATAGCCATTTCCTGTCGCTTTTTGGCCGGCAATTCGGCAATTTGGCAATTCGGCAATTTGCGCCCATTTCAATTAAAATGGTGACTTATGTGCAAATGGTTTCGTTCACATTGAGCACAATGTACAGTAAAATCCCGCGTCAAACAAAGCTGGCTACACCAACCACCCACCCAAAATTGGTGTCTCCATTTGGCGAGAGAGGATGGATGGGGAGGGGGGGTCCAACTAGAGGTGGCTCAATTTAAATGCCGTCATGGGGATCAACATCAACTGCCTATCAATTGCAGGAAGGCAGCGTGGCATGAAAATTGAAAATTAGCACAGCACGCAAAAGGCATTGAGGAAAAAGGGGTTGCTCTGCTCGCTTCACACTAATTGGCATACCGCGACGTCACGCGCACTCTCCCCTTCCTCCGCCTAGGGATGCGTTGTGCCCATTGTCATGTCACTGGGTGGGGTTTTCAGTTTCAGTTTCAGCTTTTTTCCGCCTGTTTTGAGCGAGAGCTTTTGTAATCAGTGAACATTTGATTTATTGGCATGTCGTGGAGAACTATGCTAGGGGAGGGGGAACATTTTTTTTTAAAAAGTGTGCCAACTTTGTGAAAATATGCTTAAATGGCTTAACTAATTGGAATAATGATTAGAAATTTTGTAGAAAATTTTTAATATATTCCAAAGATTTTTTTAAAATGTTGCAACTTTGCAAAAATATGTCAATAGGTTAGAGTATTAAAAACAATATTTAGAAGTAATTGAAATTTTTTCAAAAGATTTATTTAATCTGTGGAACCTTCAAAAATTTCAACAAGATGGTTAAAGTACTAAAAGAAATATTTAGCTATTGTTTTAAAATATTTCTATAATTATTAAAAGACTTAAATATTAAAAAAGATAATAAATATTCCAAGCAACTACTTAAAATAATGTTTAGAAATCATTAAATATTTTTTAAAAGATTTATTTAACTTGAGGAAAATCCAGAAAAGTATGCCAGAAAGGTTGAAGTACTTAGAAAAATATTCAGAAATTCTTATGCAAATGTTTTTTAAATTTTCTAAAGCTAATTAAAAAATATTCTGAAATTATTTTAACATTTTTCTATAATTTTATATTTGCATTCCAATGAAAAATACTTAGATCAAAATGCCAATAATATATGCATACATCTGCTCGCAGTCAAAACAACTCGCACAACAAATCACAATGCTCGCGCTCTCTTTTGCCTAATGGAGCCCAGCAAACAAACCAATCTGTGTGCCCATATACACACCCCCACACTTACATACACACACACGCACAACGCTCGACAATGAAGTAATTGAAAAAATAAGTGCCTTATAGAGCAGGAACTAACCGACAAGCCTGGCTGCCCCTTCCCCCAATGCCTGTGTGCATCCCTTTCTGCTTTCTTACTTGGCAATGTTAAAAATATACGTAGCATACATTACAGCTGCGACAGCAAAATGCGCAAAGAGCACAGCCAAATGCCAGGCGAGCTGCTTGGCAACAACAATAATAGCAGTAACAACAACGAGAGCCGTTGGTCACTTTTGCTCGTTGAGAAATTGACATTTAAACATGAAATTCCAGCCAAGTCGAGGCAGCAACAACAGCAAAAACAACAATGGGCCCAGGCCACTTTTGGGCTATATGTCTGAGAATTGTACACCCTGCAACCCGGTCCGATCCCCCTCTCTTTGCTTGCCTTCTCCCGCACTGGCAAATCCCTGCACGACTGCAATCTCAGCATTGCAAGCAATTCGACCAAACTTTATATGGATGCACTGGCAAAAAAAGGAGAAATTGAAAATCGTCCTTTTCCTGCGCCATAGCCACCGTTTCTCCCCTCCCCCATCGCTCGCATATCCACGCATCTGTGTAGGTATTCCCCATATGACTGTCTATCTAGCTGTCTATATGTCTTGGCGCACTGCCTCCACGTCTGTGTGCACTTGTCGATTGCTCATACGTCGCGTTGTCCCAAAGTGTTGAAAGCAATGGAAAGAGAATTGAAAAAAAACCTGAAAAAAGTTGCACACGAAATGGAAAAGCAATGAAAATGTGAGCAGAAAAGTTGAATCAAATACCAAAGACCAAAGGCAGAAATCACATACACACACATGCACACACAGAGCAGAAACCCATTAACACTAATCGCTTCCCCACAGACACATAAACAATTTATCCGACACACTTACACACGCACACACTGTAACTTACCCGCAAGATCGAAGTCAAAGTTTTGGTCGGCGTCAGACATGCATTTTCTTTGCAATTTCTCTATTTTTTTTTTTGGCTCTTTTTAAAAACATTTTTTGTATTTTTGCCATCGGTTTTGTGAATATTTTGCTTACGTTGGTGGAAATTTATCACGTTAACCTTTGGGAAATGCTCATATAAGCAAGTAAATTTTCAAAAAGCCCGCCAGCAAAAGAAAAGCAAGTGAGCAGAAGCAGTTCCGCCCTGCTTAGAGCAGCTTTCGCGTCGTGCGTTGCCAAAGTTTTCGACTCTGCCACAAAAATACTGTGTGTGTGTGTGCTAAGAAAATGGTGCGGCATTTAAACCATGCCATGTGAGTGGCTGCGTGCCCGTCTCTGGCTACACTCAGTCTCAATCAGCCCCGCAGTCAGTTGGGCTGGAAAAAAATTAGGTTAATTTGCCGAGCTTGCAATTGATGGGGCACCATCCAAAAACACTTGGCAAATAATTAATAAAATTTCAACGTGCCGCAGGTGAGTTTTAAAGCTGCCAAAATCTCAGGTAGGTGGCCACTCGGCCAGGTGAGGCAATAAATTGTGGAACAGTACGAGGTCAGAGGCAGGGGGAGAAGAATTTAATTTAAAGTCGATTGTTTTGGCTAAGCAAGAATTAAGAACTAAAATTATTTGGAAATAATTTTTTTATTTTACTATTTCTAATTAGAATTTAATTAAAATGTTAAATTTTGATTTTACTCATTAAATTAAAAACAAAAATGTCTCATACAAATTTGAATTAAAAACAACATTTTAAAATATGTTATGGAAATAAATTGTTTAATATAATTAGATTTAATTTTATGTTGATTTAATCTATAATAAATTTCCTTAAATGTTTATATTTTTTACTACATTTTATACAGCCTTGGTTTTAAAAAAATTCTTTCACAATTGAAGTGGCGCTTGTTTCTGGTGCAGCCTAAAAACAGGCAATAGATAATTTAAAAAACTTCAGCCTAAAAGCAAGCAATAGAAAATAAAAAAACTTCAGCTTAAAAGTAGGCAATGGAAATGTTTTAAGATGTAGCGCCATCTACTGGTGAACTTAATCCACCCAGCCCCATCTATTGTGCATTTATAATGCTGCATCACCCCCTATCGCGAATTTCTAGGGCCGCAGCGCCATCCATTGTGAAATTTGCAGATCAGCTGATCAGAGATAGAGATAAATACAGAATGCAGTGCTGTCTATCGAATTGCATTCTTAAGTAGGTCAAGGCCGATCGAGCTATCGATCACCATGGGCCTCCATCTTTCTTTTCTGATCCAGCGGCCTTCGACGACAGACGTGACTCTCTCTGCAACTTTAAAATTTTGGCACTTATTTTTCTTTATTATATAAAAGAAAAATTTTGTTACTTTTTTTTTTTTTTTTTTTTTTTTTAGCATTCGAGAAGTTGGTTCGTGTCTAACAATACGCAGCTGATCAACGTGAAAAAGTGAAATTAGTTTTCGCCGCAAAAATCCATGGACAAGTCCAGAATACTGGCACATATAGTAAATAGTGACCCCCCAAGTCACTATCAGTGAAATTATAGTGAAACCTAAACATTTTCATTTAAAAAAAAAATACAGTGTAAATTTACTCGAGGTGGGGCTCCGCTGCCCAGCTGCCACGCGATCGCACAAACAGCTGTTGTTGAGCTTTAAGCTTAAATATTCCAGGGTTCAAGTCTTGGCTAGGACCCTGGTGATTTGATGCATACTTCTAGGCTTGCCTTAAAAACGAAAGCAAGAGAAAGAATGAGTTTAACAAAAAACAAAGAGACACTTGGCGAGGCGCTTAGAAAAGCCGTCAATCTACCCGAGAAGATGATCGGTGTAACCGAGGCTGCCACGACTCTGACCCCGACTGCTGGTTCTTTTTCGAGCGCCAATGGATCCCCAGCTGGGATATACACCCGCTTTCAAACTATAAAGCGCAAGATAATACCAGGCGCTTCTCCAAATTCTGAGAGGAAAAAATTTAACCTTGGGAAGAAGGATGATATCTCCCTAACTAGCTACAATGGCCGATCAAATCGTTTCGGACTCCTCGCGGACACGCCAGCTAACTTAGAAGTTGACCTTGGAAGTGACGAGCAGCCCAGCACTAGCCGCCAAGCTGCTATAGCCGCGCTGCAGACGGCTGCTACTAGCAAAGCGCAACCAAAACCACCACCAATTGTGCTTGAAGGCGTCAACGACGTCAATTTGCTAATGCTGGGCATCAAAAGAGTGGCAGATATTAGCAAGGTCGAAGCTAGAGCATCACTGGGTGGTGTCATGCGACTGTACGCTGCTGATGCAAGCACGTTTCGTAGTATCGTCAGCTGGCTCGAGGACGAGCAATACGAGTTTCATTGCTACCAGCTTAAGGAGGACAGACCGTATAGAGTCTGCATAAAAGGTCTGCACCACAGCACACTGTCAAGCCAGATCAAAGAAGAGATCGAAAAGCTGGTCACAAGGTGCTTGATATACATACGCCCCTAAGCGCAGTGAGCCTGGCACTCCCACAGCTAAGCCAGTCAATATTTTCTTCATTAATATTGCCGCTGCGGCAAATAACAAGGCGATCCTAGCAGTGAAGACTCTATGCCATATGAGAGTGGTAATAGAACCACTTCGCAAGCGCACTGCTATCGTGCAATGCCATCGATGCCAGCAGTTTGGTCACACGGCCAAATACTGCCGCAAAGCTCACATATGTGTGAAGTGCGGTGGAGAGCATCCTGCCAAGGATTGCACTCGACCACGCAGTGAGGAATGTATGTGCTACAACTGTGGTAAACAGCACCCAGCCAACTATTCGGGCTGCACCAAGTACCAGGAGTATCTACAACGCTCGAGGCCCAAGAGTGGACTCAGAAGCAAAAATGAAAGCACTGAGAGAAGTTTGCCACGCTACTCCACTGGAAGCAGGCCGACTGCTACCCAGCAAGGCGGCGTCTCCTATGCAGCCGTAGCAAAGCAGCACCAGCAGCAGACCCAACAGTACTGTAACGACCGGAGCCGCAGCCGACAAAGGGCGCCGAGAGAACTACCACAGCATCCGATGGACACCAACAACAACGTCGAAGCCATCCTCAAGTCGCTGAGTGATAGCATCAACTCCCTTCGGGCGTTCCAAGAAAAGCAGATGGAGATTATGATGATGTTGCTCAAGCAGCAGCAACAACAGACACAGCAGCAGGGGCAGATTCTTAATCTGCTCACTGCCCGCCATGCGCAGCAAGCCCCATAATGATGCCGCTGCGCATCTTAGTGTGGAACGCCGACGGCGTATCCACGAAGTTGCCTGAAGTGGAGTGCTTCGTGCGACGTCATGAAATCGATGTTTTACTGCTCAGCGAGACACACTGCAAGGGGGCAGAGATACCCAAGTTATTCGGCTATGTAGCTTACACTCCCAATGATCCGAGTGCTGGTAACCTTGCCCATTTCCCGCTAACACCAATAGACACTGATAAGGTGCAACTGGCGCCGACAGCTATCGAAACAGCACTTGGCCCTATAAGCTTTGGAGCGGTATACTGCCCCCCGAGATTTGCATGGACTACGGACGAGTTCAAGGACATTCTGGAAGAGTTCCGAAATAAATTCATCGTTGCGGGTGATTGGAATGCATCCCACTGGCTCTGGGTTGCGGGAAGGAGCAACCAAAGAGGCCTTGCACTAGCGAATCTCGTCCTAAACTCGGAGGTGAACTCGCTAGCAACAGGAGAACCAACAAGATACCCGTATGGTAGTAGAGGCTCTCCAGGTTACATTGATTTTGCACTGACTAGGGGTGTGCTGGGCATCCACGCTAGCATAAGTGCGGTTGTTGAGCTTAGCTCCGACCACCTGCCTCTGGTAATTACGCTGGATGCGGGGGCAATATGCTACCCTAAAATGGAGCGGCTAATCACTAGGCGCACTAACCTGGAGGTATTCCAATCGCAACTGGAGACCACTCTGCCCCTCAACACTGCCTTAAACTCCAAACAGGACGTTGATGATGCAATTCATCTGTTTACCAACAAGGTAAAGACGGCAGCTAGATTGGCAACTCGCAGCATATATCGGCAGCCCGCGGCAGATCGAATCCCAATAACCAGGGAGATCCTGCTGCTAATAGCCGAGAAGAGGCGCTTACGCACTAGGTGGATGAGGTCTCGCCACCCGCTGGACAAGACGGAATGGAATCGAGCGCTGAGTAGGCTCCGTTGCGCGTTGGTGTTGCACAAATCCGCATGGTTCGATGAAAGGCTATCCAACACTGGAGTTGAAAGTGAAGCGACGCACTCACTCTGGAAGGCCACGCGCGCTATCAAAAGGCGTTGCACGAGGAAGGCGCCTTTAGTCGATAGAAACGGGACATGGTGCCGAACCGACTTGGAACAAGCGGAGGTATTCGCTGCGCACCTCGCCGAGCGATTTCAACCGTTCAATCTTGCCAGCCAGCAACAGGTTAAAGAAACTCAGGACCAGTTGACCCAAGCGCTTCAAATGGATCTGCCAATCACGCCTTTTGAACCCTGCGAAATAGCCGATGTCATTGCGCGCCAGAGAAACAACAGAGCACCAGGACAGGACATCATCTGCAACGCCACATTGAAGGCATTGCCCAGTCATGCGATCCTCTACATAGCGTTGGTCTTCAATGCTATTGTGAGGTTGCAATACTTCCCTCATCAGTGGAAGCTCGGGATAATCTCCATGATCCACAAACCTGGCAAGCCGGAAAGGGAGCCCGCCTCCTACCGGCCGATCAGTCTTCTCCCTTCAGTTTCGAAGGTGTTTGAGAGACTGATTGCAGCCCGGATTGTAAGGATCATGGAAGCCCAGGGGATTACCCCTGAGCACCAGTTCGGTTTTCGTGCTGGCCACTGCACTGTCGAGCAGCTCCATCGGGTCGTCGAGCAAATACTGACTGCTTACGACAACAAGGAATATTGCAACAGCCTCTTCTTGGACATTCGAGAAGCGTTTGATCGAGTGTGGCATATTGGACTCCAAGTTAAAATTAAACAAACGCTACCTGCTCCATATTTCGGACTACTAAAATCATATCTGGAAGGAAGGCGATTCGCTGTGCGTTTCCACTCAGCACTTTCCACCGAACATAATGTGGCAGCTGGAGTTCCACAAGGTAGTGTCCTTGGCCCCCTGCTCTACTGCCTATATAGCCATGACATGCCGCAGCCAGATTTAAGCCTATACAGCGAATCTATGTTGGCCACATTTGCCGATGACGTGTGCGTCACATACAGGTCCCGATGCGAGCACGACGCAGCCGATGGTATCCAGAACTTTGCTGATCGGTTCTCGGCATGGGCAAGGCGCTGGAACATAGGCATAAATAGCAGTAAATCTACCAACGTCTGCTATACCCTAAAGCGGCGAACGCCACCGACCACCTACATCGAGGAAGCCCCCATACCACAGCCGAACGCAGCAAAGTACCTTGGAGTGCTGCTGGATCGCAGACTCACATTCGCCAAGCATGTGACTGCCATCAGAACGCGCTTACGTGCTAAGGTGGCGAAGCACTACTGGCTACTCTGTTCGCGCAGTAAATTGTCACTCTCTAACAAGTTGACAATCTACAAACAGATCATAGCACCAAACTGGAAGTACGGGTGCCAAATTTGGGGATTGGCATGTGACAGCCAAATCAAAAGGATCCAGGCTATCCAGAATAAAGTCACAAGACTCATCACCGGCTGCGAGTGGTTTGTGCGAAACACCACCCTGCACAGAGACCTCAAACTTGCGACGGTGTTTGATGAGATAAATCAGCACTCGAGTCGATACCATGACAGGTTGGAGCGCCATAAAAATCGGCTGGCCAGCGCCCTAACCAGATCTCGCCCACCAAGGAGGCTCAACAGAAGGCAACCGAGAGATCTCATCTCCAGATCTCCTTTGACAAGGGTCAGCAGAAGCTGATGCTTATCAAAAAATTTTATTGTTATCTGTGATTGTTATGTATATTGTTAAAGTTATTGTTAAACCAGACAAAGCTAACTATACCATAGTTAGCCGGCGCGCCCGAATGGGCTGAATTAATAGAGACAAAGGTCACAAAGGGGTACCCAGACTTCCCCGTATGCCTTAATAAACAATTAAAAAAAAAAAAAAAAAAAAAAAAAAAAAAAAACTTTTTTAAAGAAAATAATCAGTAAGTCAACAAAAATACCAAAAATAAGATAAATTCTAATAGGAGAATTTAAATTATTCCCTAGGATTGCAGAGATTTACCCAGATTGGTGAAAAATCGAACCTCGTGGCTGAACAACTATTTTTCTTCGTCTCTTTTGTTGGTGCCAGACCAGGTAACAAAAAACCACAAAAGATTCCAAAAATTACTCCATCACCTAAAGTATATTTTTTTTTATCCAGGTTCTGGCGATATATGCCGTCCTATATTTCTATATTTTAATATAGGCCGGCCGATTTTGCTGTACTTCAAGTTATATCGATTGGTTACTATACCATCCTCTTTTGGCGATCTACTGAGCTCTACATCGAGCACCCTTGCCTCAAAAGGCCGCTGAAATTGTCAAGACCAGCCGAATTTAAGCCAGTGAATATTTTATTTTGATATTGTCAAGCCAAGTGCCGTGATACCCGAACCCACGTGCTCAGAAAAAAATTCAGCAACATCTATTTTACCTCGTAAAAGTGTGTCCTCCCCCCTTAATTTAACGTGTGCCTTACTATTACATTTTTTTTTTTGGTTCTAACAAAAAAATTTTTAAAATTGTGGTGTGACGCAATGGCAGACAAAATATAATTTTTTTACGTGCACTTAGTTAAAACTTTATAAATAGATAAAATCAAGTGAACAAAAGAAAAACGAAACAATAACCAAATACCTACATAAAACTCAACATACATAAACAGTTAATGACATAAGTGTATCATCAACCATGATAGCCACCGAACCCTAAAATACCCTACAAATAAATCTACACCAAAACGGAAGATCTTTCGTCGAGGGATTATAAACGCTGTAAGTGATTTATAAAATTTATTATTTATTTTGGTGTATTATGATTGTGGTTGTGCAATTTTTTTATTTTTCACATATTTAGTTTTCTTAAATTTTTGGTTGCATTTAATTTCAATTTATTTAGAATGCTCTTCAAGCTTTAAAAACCTTATCATAGTATGTTTCTTTTTTTATTTAATTTTTCTATTATTCAATTATTAAATTATTGATTGGTAATGTTATATGCATTCATTGTTAAATTTTTGCTTTAAATAATTCTCGAGTCAACATTGTTTTCTTATACTTTTGTTTATTGATTTTGTATTTACTTCTTTGCACACTTTGATTTTTGCAGTTATACGTTTTTTATTTTTTATTATATTATTTTGTGCATGAATTATTATTTTTTGTTCCAGCTGTTGCATACACATACACAATAAATAAATAAGGAACCAACTGTTAGGCTAATTTAAATAATTTTGAATTTTGTTTGAAGAAAGATGATAATACTTGGAAGTTTAAAATATTAGAACTAAGAAATAAAATTGTCATGAATACTTAAATAGATTTTCTTTTCGGGAGTCGTGAGGACCAAGAATGAGGCGCACAGTTAAATTACCATAGTTGCCTTAGGGATCGCCAATTTAGATATTGCACCTGGCGATCATGGAAGGGTGGGGAACTAGCCACTTCATTTATCGGAGTGCGCTACAAAGGCTGCTATGATTTTTTTTGTTGATGCTTGTGACTGACTGATCTTTTCTGTTCCTCTGTTTCCCGTTGATTCTTTCATGGTCGTTTGGCAATGCAGCACGCGATATTTCTTTTTATTTATTATATTATTGGTTGGAGCACCAGTTGATGCGGTTATGTTATGAACCCCCCAATTGCCGACACCTTTGAGCCGGATGCAAGCGCGTGCTAACCAACCCACAGCTACCCGACATCAGCTCCAGTACCATAACACGTTGTATGCTACACAATTGGAAATTTTCAAAAGGGCGTATACTAAATTTTCCCAACAGCATTACAGAATAAAATTCTCTTTAACTTACAAATAATTAACACTTTTATAAAATTTAATTTAAATATCCATTTGTTGCCTTTCATTTTGCCTTAATTTTCATTCAAGTCAATACATTTTCCGCGACTTTCCTTCACAATTACTAGCCACGGCCTGTCTCCCTTTTTCACTTCTTTCTCATTGTATTATAGTAGTGTATGCTGCCTGGGATTTTAATTTTTCCAGAATTTCCCATCCCATTGCTCACCACATTGTCGTCGCTTCATTAAGAAAGTTTTTCTTTATAGTTTTCGTTATATAAATTCTGAAAACTTAATTTCTGCTAAGTGAACTTGTTAAGCTCTGCGCGTTTTGCGCTCGACCCCCTGTGTTGTTGTCATTTGCTGCCGCTGCTTTTTTTATGACTACAAGGGGGGGAGGGGTGTGGAAGTGCTTTTTGCCGCTGCCTTTGACAGTTCGGTGGACTCAATTTTTTACTTTTGTTCTGCCCGCAATTCTTGCAGCACTTTGAACAAAGCGCATTAAATGCCTCCGTTGAGACGAAGGGAACCCTATAAATGGAATTTAAAATGTTGGCGCTAAAAACTTGGAATATAATTGCAGCAAGTGCAGAGAACTTAGCGGGCTGAGTCCTCCCAGAGTCCTTTAATTAGTCAGTTAACTGATGAAGAAGTCGAGTGAAATGAAAGCGAATCATATTTAAAAGAAGAGCTGATTGAATGGAAGAGATGAAATGCCACGAAAGTAACCCTAATTGTCACTTTAAGCATTTATTAAAAACTAGCAGACTTTCACCTTATCTCAATTACAATTTGTGCTGACACGATAAAAGTGCACCGAATTGCAATTAAATCTAACAAGCTCAACACTTCTGAAACAGCCGAGACTCAACATTCACAAGTCAAAGCCAGTAGGGGATTGGTAAAAGCGGGAGGGACGGGAAAGGTAAGGGGAATGCAGTCAAAGCTGCCGCCGCCAAACTAAATACGCCAGCAGGTGTACAGTTCACAGTCGGCAAAGCGCTGCACATTTAGTCAGGTTAAATGAACCGCATCTATTGACTATCTCACCATGGCAAATTTTGCTTTTGAAGGCAACATAAATTTTTCAAACGATTGACTCAGCAAAATGACCATGAATGTGTGACATCAGCAATGCTCTCCCCCTCTATCTGTCTCTCTCTCTCTCCCTCTCTCTCTCCCCTCTCTCTCTCTCTCTCTCTCTCTCTCTCTCTCTCTCTCTCTGCTTGCTTGGGGCAAGCAATCCGCATCAACATCATCGTCGATAACATTGTGATCATCGTCATCATCGTCAGAGCTGCTGCACAGCGGGCAGCAAATATCCAAAGGTAAATACGTGCATTGCCTGCTTCCGTTATCAGTCAGCTTGTTTGCCAGACAGACAGAGACACGGAGAGAGAGAGAAAGAGAGAGAGAGAGAGAGAGAGAGAGAGAGAGAGAGAGACAGTGGGCAGACAGTCAGGCACGCCTACAACGGCCGCCCTCCACTTCGATTTGTGTGCTTATTGATGCTTTGAAGTCTGCTGAATTTGTACAATTTTGTCGCCCCAGTTGAGTGGACAGATAGATAGACCAGCAGCAGGAGCTGAGATGCTGCTTCTGGGTCTCCCCTTTCTCTCTCTCTCTCTCGCTCTCTTCCCTGTGTGCTTTAGTGTTGAAAATTAACTTTGAAAGATTTCCGTTAAATCAAATTGCTTGACATTGCATTTGCGGTTCAATGGGCTTCCACTTGGCTGTCCAGTGATACGGCAAAGTTGGCCAGCAGCTGCCTGGGTGCAAGTGTTGAGTGCTGCATACGCTGCGTATGCTTAATTTGATTTAACATCTATGCGAGGTAAAGGCAAAGGTAATTAGCATAAGTGGAAGTGTGTAGCAAGTGTGTGTGTGCTCTGGGCGCAGATTAATCGCACGGCATAGATAAGTAATTACTTAAGGAAGGGAGAGTTAACTAATAGCATTTGCATAATGCATGATAACTAAATAGAAGTAAAAGCCGAAGCCTTAGGCAGTTTTTTTAATTGATATCGCTCTATGTAAATTTCTTCATATGCCCATGAGAGTAGCTGCCAACCAGGACCACAAGCGACATGCTCCCTCCCAGCTCTCTTTCTTTCTCTCTCGCTCTTTCTGTCTCACTATCTGTGCCATTTTTATTGTAGCATACTTTGGTGCGCCTTCGTGTTGCAGCTGCAGCACGTACCGCAGCAGCGAAGGCATTTTGTTTGCATCTTATTATTATTATTGCCACAGTGCTGCCGACACACACAC